>SKCR01028259.1:340000-382312 GCA_019454045.1 Zanthoxylum bungeanum
TCAGAGTTCTTAAGGTGGAAGTTTGGTAGTCGGAGTTCCGGCTTCACAAGTGATACATCTACTAAGAGACTTCAGAGGTTCTGAAGAAAACTGTGGGTCGCGGGCTTGAGGAGTTGCCTTGAGTTCTTGCAGTATTGAGGTACTTGAGTCGGTGGAGTTGCCACCATAGGTCTTGACCATCGCTGTAAGTTTTTCTCGATATAGTGGATTGGGCTTGGTAGCCGATATACCCGGAGTGATTTTTTACTCGGAAGAGTTTTCCACTTCGTCACCAAAATTATTGTGTTGATTTGTTGTGTGATTGTTTTATTTTGCTGCTTGGTTCCTGTTACTGTTTTAAATATTTTGCAGCATAATTTTATTTGATTGTTATTGTGGTTTCCTGTTATTTTTCCATAGTAGCAGTAACAGGACTTGTCCTGCTTATTGTTTGTAATTCCGCATAGGGTCAGAACCTTTGTGTAAATCGAAATTTTCAATTATTATTATTATTATTATTATTTTTATTTTATTATTATTATTATTATTATTATTATATTATTATTATTATTATTATTATTATGTAACATCCCGCCTAGGCCCGGATGCTACCGGCAGGAGACAGGAGAACCCATCTCCATAAACCTCTGATTCTAACGAAATTTCGGCATGATGTATTTGTAACCATCATGCAACATGGCCTGTAGCTAGCCAACATCCAATACACAAGAGCACACCATCTCGACCTCAGGCCGGTAACACAACATCAATGCATTCATCTACAATGCCTCAGGCCTGAACTCAATAAAAAAATGCAAATACTTGGCCTCCGCCAGAACTCAAAAAACTATGCTATTACATAACTTATACATATAAATCAAAATGCAAATATAAGACCAGGGTCGTGAGGACCCATAACTCGACCCAGGACTCAACACTCTCTCGACGACTGCAATTGGGGCTATCCACCGTCTTCAAAAGTCTTCACCGAACTATGGCTGGTTTCTAGAAGACTGCTACTGACCTGCAAAACTAACAAACTGAAAGATGTGAGTCGTAATGACTCAGTAAGTAACTATGCAATATTAACAAATCTAAATTAACTTTGTAACTTATATCCATTTATCCCCGCATTCCTTGCTATTAATCTTTTCATCTAACACACACTAAATACTTTAACTTCTATTAATAACGTCCGTATTAATCCTTCAGCATATCAAATACGTCAAGTTCTACTTTACATACTAACAGGTTAAGATCCATTCCACTTCCGATGCGCTACTCTGTTTCTCTCTTTACATTTTATGTATACTCTGAGTTAAATCTAGATTCACATTTATAATAGCTTTCTTCTTTCTTTTATTTCTTGAAATATCATCAAATCGGACTGTTAAAATCTTACTTCTGTTAATTACCTGATCCACAACACAATAATATGACATGTATATGTTACCATTTCCTTATGAACCACATCATTTCTTTCGATATGCTCTTTTAAGTAAACATCAACTCACAATCATCATTAATATTATATGCCTTTAAAAGATCATGCATTAGAATTTTTCAAAATGTTACTTCTATATAAACATGCCACACATCAATACTCAACCATACATATCTTTGGATGCAATCATGTCATGCCTTTATGAACTATTACTTTATAATCTTTCTGAAGAACTCACCAATCGAAGGATACTAATGCTATAATGCATTCACATCAAATATATGCATCTCAAATGACTCCTAGAATGTATGATTTATATGCAAAAATTGCAAATCATTCTTTACTTCAACCCGCCATGCCTTGTAGAACATATTTTATAAAATCATTTATGCAGAACACTGGGTTGAAAACATTACTCGGAAACTGATTTCTGTATTGAAATTCTGAATTTCTATAAAAACAGATGCTTCTGAAAAACTTTATTTTCTAAGAGTTCTTTCTGAAAGCTGTAACTGAAGACTGAAAAACTACACTTGAAATTGAGGTTTGTTTCTAAAGAAAACTGAAACTGTGTTTTAAAACTATAATCTGCATTTGAACTGAAAGCTGTATCTCTAAAAACTGTTTTCTGAAAACTTGATATTTCAAACTTCTTCCTGAAAAACGGATCTCTGAAATCTTTTTCTGAAAACCGAAATCTGAAAATCAATATACGGTCATCTTTGTACCAAAGTATCCATCTGGTGTTTAGGGGCGTTACGTATCGCCGTCCCCCCGAATACACCAATGTTTAGGGGCGTTACGTATCGCCGTCCCCCTAACACCCTGCCCCGGTGACATGAGCGTTACGTATCGCCGTCCCACAATGCCACCAAATCTCCGCCGTAGGCGCATCTCCCGCAGGAATGTACCATCTGAGCGCTTAGGATCTATCCGGCGTTACGTTCTCCGTCCCCTAGTCCCCTCGAGGATCTGAGAGCGTCCCCTCATCCTCCACATGTGCACATGTATCTAATCCGTCAATTCCAACAATGTACCACTGGGATGAGTCAAATCTCAATCCCGAATCCATATGATATTCGTCAATTCCAAGTATCCGTCAATTCCGAACTGTATCTCAAGTTACATACTGGGGTGAGGTTTTACCTCATGCCCCGAAAGCATAAAACCATAACCTTAACTCAAACTGTAGAAAGAAACACTTTCTGAAATACGATATTTTTCAAAGCATATGGGAATCTCTCTTTAAAACATTTGAAATTGTTGAAAACATTGTTATGGTTTGCTCAACTGCTGAAAACTTAAACATACACACACATGCACATGCATATATGCATTTCTCATGTCCCTTTTCTACTATAGTCATGATTCGTATAATGTCATACATGTACATATTCATGTTCATACATACTCATAAATCAAAAATGTATATATTTTACTCCTTACATGCTTTTATTTTGAGTTAACTCTTGTTCTATATAAATTTTATATCCTCATCATACTTTGTGCATAACGCACACGCTCGTTAACATGATAAGTTACCATAACTTTATAAATCATACTTTGGATAAGCACTCACACATAATAGTACAAATTCACACTCAAGTCAACTTGTATTAGCTTTTCGACCAAATTATCATATCAAGACAATTTTAAAATCAACTTATGCAAATCGAACATAAAACCAATATCACAGAGTCCATAATTATGCTTACACATACGATACCAAAGCTCTTCTACTAAATCAGGCTTCAAACATATACGGGTTTCAAATTCTTAATTCTAAACTTACTTACCATTTCTTAGCTATCAACTTGTACATCAAGAATTTCATGTCATGAACTTACATATATTCACATGCCGTGCATAACTACTTGTTTGTACTCTCTATCATCTTTATGTACATGTATCTATACTCATGTTGCTAAACATACCTATCCATAGCTTACTCTCGTATAAATATGATCTTTTGCATTCATACCAGCCTTATATACGTTCTAGCTCATATTTACTCATGCATGTTTATACTTATCTATGTATACATATATGTCTTATTTTTTCTACTTTCAATCTCAGTCTACGAGCATCTTACTTACATTATTTTATATCTATAGAATAAATATGCTCACACACTTTGTTACATGTTATATCTATACTTATATCGTTTCTTTACTTTCTAAATTAAAAAACTGAACATATAACACAAGCGTTCATCGCATGAGTTACTTACCTGGCTAGGCGGACACTCCTAATCCCGGTCCGATCTGTCAAATATCAAATCAACAAACATGATCAGAACCGCTATTTACGGAACTTCCAACCTCATCTATAAAAACTTCCGGACCTTTCCGGAATACGCGAAACCTCTCTGATACTCGGTTTATACGTCATTACTCTAATATTCCTTTCTATACTATTCTGAACTAACTAGATGGGTCATATTCTCATTTTCTCGTTTGCGCGTTGCGCAAACTTGCGAAAAGTTTCCGCAAACGCTACGGAAGGGTCCGAACCCTCCAAACTAATCCAAAATTACCTAATTATCCTCGCAATACCATATTTACATCATAACTATGTTTACGATCATCTACGCTCAATCGCGCGAGAAACTCCGTTTTAACGAAATCTCGCTAACTCTACTGGATCGGTCATATCTCATTCGATTCCTCCCGGATTCTACCACATTTATCATTTTAACATATTAAATCATATTCAATTCATATCAAGGCAATTCGCTAAACTACTAACTACCGGAAACATCCTAATATAAATCAATACACTTTGAAATATCAAATTTGAACGGAAAGTCGTAACGAAATTTTGAAGCCATATCGGACTCCCAACGGCCATACGAATGCGCTGGTGCGATCGTAATTTCGATCGGAGCTACTGTTCAATATGGTTTACTGTTCACCGACGCTTTTCTCCTCATTTTGCATGATTCCGACCGCTGTTCGGCGAGTTTGACTCCGCATACTCGTAGTACTCGTCAAGAGCTTCGATTTGGCGAGTGGCTCGGGTCGTGAAATGAACCGACGAGCCGGGATCGACCTTCTCACGTGCGTGACTTTCCTCCTTTCATTTCTCACTGCCGCCGGCGATTCAGCCTCGTCGCCGGCCACCATCAGCTGCACGGTGGTCGGGTCAACAGATCTGGACGGTCGCGCCGTTCGATGTGGCCAGCAGGCCGCCGGCGCGACCAACTTCCTCCTTGGGCGAGATGGTCGTGGGGGGTTATAGGGGTTGTTGTTTTTGTTGTTGTTGTTGTTGTTTCTTATTATTATTATTATTATTATTATTATTTTATTATTATTATTATTATTATTATTATTTTTATTATTATTATTATTATGTCATATTTTTTTATTATTGTTAAAGATTGCCTCAGTTCGGATTGTTCTCTGCAACTCGGGAACATGAAGTTGGAATCTAGCGGGTCAGCATGCTGCAGTGAATATGTACCCCGGCCCGTACATACCGCCTGTCCCACACCCTGGGAATTTGTTTCGCCCGAAGCATCAGACCAATGATCAAAATTAGGCTCAAGCATAAAATTAGGCACCAGCCTCGGCCTAGGCATCGACTTCTTTCTTTGTAGTCTTCTTCTTCACCTTTCGTTGAACGAGGGTACCAATACACATACATTGGGACTTCCCATCTTGGATATAATCTTTTCCTACATACATCGGACCATCTATAAATCTCCAACTGTAATCCATTTCACAGGACCTCATATCAAGAGTGATCATCTTGATCCACATCTTGCTACGAGCTATCCCTTTCAGTGCCCTTATCTTTCGCACAATCTCATGCTCTGTTCTTATTGTCTCTTTCGAGATATGAAATTGGTCCAACTTTCTCTTTCTTTCTTGCGTACATCGTAGATTAGGAGGAATAACCATCAGAAAAAGACTCACCTCCAATTGAAGTGAAGCGGACAAAGAAGAAAGAGACTCCCTAGAACTGCTATTGCCTCTGCTTATGAATAAACTACGGGGTAAGGAGAAAGATCATAATATTTCTATTTCTTTCGGGAGTACTAAGGTTCAACTCATTGGTGATCCCTGGTGTGTATTGCTACTCGTCCAGTACGGGAGTGAATCGAGATGCCGTGAGGCCATTGTAGTTAGTATTATGATTCTAGCAAGCATCTCATCAACAAAGGGAACCTTCCTGCCATCCTCCATTTTCTGCATCAAGCCAACAAACATGGAGGTGGTGATAGCCTAGAATCAAGGAATGTTGAAAATGGAGGATGAAGCCAAACAAACTTTTGGTGATTGCCACAAATCAAGGAAGAATAGTAACCAACCTTGCCCTATAAATTCAGCCTTCCAGTGACCATCCCAAAGAGAGAAATATAGAGAGTGTTAAGTGAGGTTTTGTCTAATTGTTTCAAGTTTGTAAACATTAGTGTATTCTATTCTTGTATAGTAATAGAACAAATTCGGTTTTTCCTCAAAACACTCCAAGAGTGATCGGTGAATCACAACAAGTGGTATCATGAGCTTCGGTTTTGCTTTGGGATCGTAAAACAGAAAAATCGAGCTTCCGATCGGAAAACTGGTTCCTACGAAAGTTGTCAAAAATCCAATTTGAGGGTACCATCAGCTAGTTCACGGAGAGACGAGCACGGTGGTATTTTCCAGCGACTGATCCGACATCCAGAATGGCTGCACGCTCCCCACGCGAAACACATAACACTCCCACGCGCCCCCAGTCGCAGCACGCACCGTGTGTGGGGTTGAAGGTTGAAGACGACCCGCGTGTCCGTCACGTCAGCACCACGTCATGCCTAGGCAGTGCCTAGTCAGCGCCACATCAGCGCATAGTCAGCACACAATCAGCAGACACGTCAGCTGCCACGTCAACCAACCGTCCCATTTTGCCACGTCAGTAGTGCCATGTCAGTAGCCTGATTTAGACCAACGAAGTGTCTATTCCATCATTTTCGACCGTTCCGGACGCAACGGTGACCTCAGATTTGTGAAATTCATCCCCGATTTTAGTATATTTTCATTTTAAACTTTAAAACTTAAAATGGAAATGGAAGATACACATTCTGGTGCAATGATTAAACCTGGCTGCCCAATTACTCCATCTGGAGACCTCAGATGATAGATTTTTCACATTGCAAAGATCTATTTGATGTCATCGAGTTGAAGGGAGTGAAACCAGAGTCTATTAAAGACAATGACTGGAACAAACTCAATAATAGAACTCTGGGTCAGATTAGGCAGTGGATCGGCCATAATGTCTTCCACCACGTAGCACATGACACAAATGCTTATGAAATATAGAGAAATTAGAAGACATGTTCCAGGCCAAAAAGCTCGGAATAAAGCCTTAATCATGAGGCGTTTGGTGAACCTGAAGCTGCAGAGTGGAACTTCCGTTGCAGAACACACCAACGAGTTCCAAAGCCTGGTGAACCAATTGTCTGCAGTAGACATGCAACTGGCAGATGAAGTTCAAGCCCTCTTGCTACTAAGTTCTCTTCCTGATAGCTGGGAAACTCTGGTGGTTACTCTCAGCAACTCAGATTCAGGAGGCAAACTTATCATGCCTATGGTAAATGATGCCCTATCAAATGAAGAAGCCAGAAGAAAAGACGTGGGCTCAGATCAAACAGAATCTCTTCTCTCGGAGCAACGAGGAAGACAATAGTAGAAATATCAAGGCGGGATGAGAGGCAGAAGCAAAAGTAGGGGTAGATCCAAGGATGCATAAAGTCAAGAAAATATGATTAAACATTGATTCAATGAAAACTAATCATATTAGGTGGCTAGAATCAGACTCGCTCTGATACATTTTGTAGGGTTTTTAGGGGGTGAATCCGTAACGCAGCGGAAGCGGTGAAAATTTCGATTTTCAGATTTCAAAACTTTTTTTCGGATTAATTAAATAAACATATTTATCTAATATTTCGATAATCAAATTATGAAAATAAATTCAATAAAATATTTAAGTGAATTTACAAATGCCCTTGCTTTGGTATTTTGTCCGTTTTAGTTCGAATTGATCCAATCAATTTTGAATGATTGTAAATCATTTCTAAGATGAACTTATGATTTTCAAAACATCAAACACAAAGGAACCAAAATCCCCAATTTTTAACCTCAAAGCCGAATGCACTCATTAAGGGGCATTTTGTGCCTTTTGTCATTTCATGCTTCAAAACACATCTAAATGTAATCCAATCAACATGAAAATTTATATGCATCATATACACATCCAAATACACAACATATATGAAAAGCCCCAAATTTGGAATTGGTCATGAACCCTAATTTCTCAATTTCACAAATTGGACAAATTAGACCAAATACATTAAATCAATTACTTCAATCATCATTCTTACATCCAATCCAAGTCTCAACACAATGAAACAACTCAAGATCAAATCTAGGTCATTTACGAGTGGGTCAACAACTCTAGATTAGCAACATGGTTTCCAAAATCTTAAAAGAATGTTATAACTACAATAGTCACAACACTTCCTTCATTACACATGCTTCACACTTCACCAAAATTCCATCAAAAAAAACCACAAGGAACAAAGAAAGAAAAATCCTAAGAATATCATATATTAAAGCCTAGAACCTAAGGAACAAATTCCTTACTAATAGCAAGTTTGAAAAACTTACTAATTTTCAAGTTTTTTGAACTTTTTCTTTCTTTTTCTCAAGCTTCCTTTAGTTACTTCAATGGAGATTTATTTTTGTGAAATGTATTAGGTTATCCAAATGAAAAGCAAATGAAAACAATATATACTTGTGCATATTAGCCTTGGCCGAAATTTGTAACAAGTATATATACCAAATTTTTCATTTCAAAGTCATTTAATCAACTTGATAAATATCTAAAACACTTTATGAATATTTATTTAAGTCAACAATTGCAACTAATGTCATTTACTTTAAATATCCTAATGTAAGATATTTATATTTTAATTAATTTAATCATTTAACAATTAAAAAATCAATTAATTAATCAAATACAAATATATTAAATATATGTATAATATTTACATTAAATATTAAAAACATATATTCATAGGATATAAGTCAAATAACTTATTTTGACTATTAATTAATGTGTATTTAAATTAATCAAGTATTAAATGTAAATACACAATAATTAGGCAAATGACTATCTAGTCCTTTTTGGCACGTATCTTGCGTTTAACCTTTAAACGACTTTATAAATAATCAATATTATTTATTAATGTTGCTCTAGTGCTCTACGAGTATGTTTCATTATTGAGACTCTCTAGATTCAGGTATATCCGTCATGAAATCTAATTTCGTGTCCATAATTTATCCACCCGTAGATTATGACGATCACGGATAATCTCGCTGAACCATACAGGTCGAGGTCATGGAAAATATATAATTCCTCCGTCACAGGTATCCGGATAAATCCCAGAGATACAGATGTAAACGTCAAATCTCTATCGGGATTATCCAGTCGACTATTCTATTAGCAATCTCTAAAAGAATGTTTAGAACTAGCTTCTAAACTTTACCACGGGCCCATGGTTTTATCTGATTGCTAATCATATGGACTACCTATGCTCTGGTACACACAACTGACGGATCCTATCTTGATACACATAGGACACCCTGAGGATCTATCTACACCCAACGAACAGGCGGAGGTCTGATCTAAATAGATCGGTGACGTGACTGCCGTCTAAGTGTAGAAGATGTCTCATGTGCCCACAATGGCATCTCAAGTCTAAGAATCACAAGTGCTACTCAACCCAAGAAGATTCTTATTGACGCTGGTGTACCATCCATTAAGAATCTTCGGTGAGTCATTCAGTGTTTATCCGCTATAAACACCTACACGTCTATACTAGTCTCCAAGACTAATGGTTCATTGAGAAACCATTGGAATCATATATTCCAGTATACGACATGTACCGGTCTCAACGGGTTTACTATACTGACCAAGTAGTGTAAACCTTGACCAAGAACTGTCTGAGAATGACAAGTCATGATACTTCTCAATGTCCGTTGCGACGCTTTTGCAACTATATCATGACTAATCATTCTAGGGTCATTACGTCTTTACCATATAGAAAGATAGATTATATTATAGAAACTGCATATATTATTCATAATAATAATGTTTTACAGAAGTATTCAACAGAAATACAAACGGGAATTGGCGCTCTGAGCACCAACCCCAACAAAATCTCCCACTTGCTCTAGTGCCAATATCGATTGTATCTAATACCCATCGACTCCACGTGTTTATCAAACAACTTCGGAGGTACGGCCTTCGTCAGCGGGTCTGCTACATTATCTTCACTTGGTACCTTGCACACGACAATATCCCATCGCGACACGATCTCTCGAATGATGGTACTTGCGTTCCACATGCTTCGACTTCTGATGCGCCCTCGGTTCCTTTGCTTGCGCAATGGCTCCAGTATTATCACAGTATAACGGAATCGCATTCTCGATACTTGGGACAACTCCCAATTCTGTGATAAAGTTCTTTATCCACACAGCCTCTTTTGCAGCTTCAGAAGCTGCAATATATTCCGCTTCAGGGGTGGAATCAGCTGTCGATCCCTGTTTGGAACTCTTCCAACAAACTGCTCATCCGTTAAGGGTAAAGACAAATCCAGATGTAGACTTTCTATCATCGGGATCCGATTGGAAATCGGAGTCTGTATACCCATTAACCTGCAGTTCGTTTCCTCCATATATTATCAACTTATCCTTAGTACCTTTAAGATACTTTAGGATATGTTTAATGGCCATCTAATGGTCATTACCTGGATTGGACTGATATCGACTAGTTATGCTTACATCGAAACTGATATCAGGCCTCGTACATAACATGGCATACATTATGCTACCCAAACACGAAGCATAAGGTTGGTTAGACATTCTAACCTTCTCATATTCTGTTTGTGGACACATCTTCTTAGAAAGATGAATCCCATGTCTGAATGGTATGTTTGCTGTCTTACAGTTACCAAAGCTATACCGTTCCAAGATCTTATCTACGTACGTTGATTGGGATAACCCAATCAGCCTCATTTGTCTATCTCTATAGAGTTTTATCCCTAAAACAAGGAAGCTTCTCCCAGGTCCTTCATGGAGAAATTCTTACAGAGGTACGCTTTGACGCTTTGCAACATACCTAAATCATTCCCAATGATTAGGATGTCATCAACATATAGGACTAAAAATACGACCATGCTCCCACTGGCCTTCTAATACACACAGGATTCTTCCGAATTCTTGAGAAAACCAGACGATCTAATAATCTCATCGAATCGAAGATTCCAACTTCGTGAAGCTTGTTTAAGTCATAAATGGACTTCTTAAGCTTACATACCATACCCGAGGCTGTGTGGATAAAGAACTTTATCACAGAATTGGGAGTTGTCCCAAGTATCGAGAATGCGATTCCGTTATACTGTGATAATACTGGAGCCATTGCGCAAGCAAAGGAACCGAGGGCGCATCAGAAGTCGAAGCATGTGGAACGCAAGTACCACATCATTCGAGAGATTGTGTCGCGAGGGGACATTGTCGTGTGCAAGGTACCGAGTGAAGATAACGTAGCAGACCCGCTGACGAAGGCCATACCTCCGAAGTTGTTTGATAAACACGTGGAGTCGATGGGTATTAGATACAATCGATATTGGCACTAGAGCAAGTGGGAGATTTTGTAGGGGTTGGTGCTCAGAGCGCCAATTCCCGGTTGTATTTTTGTTAAATACTTCTGTAAAACGTTATTATCAGTAATAATATATGCAATTTCTATAATATAATCTATTCTTTTATATGGTAAAGACGTAATGACCTTAGAATGATTAGTCATGATACAATTGCAAAAGCGTCGCAACGGACATTGAGTCGTATCATGACGTTGTCATTCTCAGACTGTTCCTGGTCAAGGTTTACACTACTTGGTTAGTATAGTAAACCCGTTGAGATCGGTACATGTCGTATACTGGAATATATGATTCCAATGGTTTCTCAATGAACCATAATTCTTGGAGACTAGTATAGACGTGTAGGTGTTTATAGCGGATAAACACTGAACGACTCACCGAAGATTCTTAATGGATGGTACACCAGCGTCAATAAGAATCTTCTCGGGTTGAGTAGCACTTGTGATTCTTAGACTTGAGATGCCATTGTGGGCACATGAGACATCTTCTACACTTAGATGGCAGTCACTTCACCGATCTATTTAGATCAGACCTCCGCTTGTTCGTTGGGTGTAGATAGATCCTCAGGGTGTCCTATGTGTGTCAAGATAGGATCTGTCAGTTATGTGTACCAGAGCATAGGTAGTCCATATGATTAGCAATCAGATAAAACCATGGGCCCGTGGTATAGTTTAGAAGCCAGTTCTAAACATTCTTTTAGAGATTGCTAATGGAATAGTCGACTGGATAATCCCCATAGAGATTTGACGTTTACATCTGTATCTCTGGGATTTATCCGGATACCTGTGATGGAGGAATTATACATCTGCCATGACCTCGACCTGTATGGTTCAGCGAGATTGTCCGTGATCGTCATAATCTACGGGTGGATAGATTATGAACACGAAATTTGATTTCGTGACGGATATACCTGAACCTAGAGAGTCTCAATAATGAAACATACTCGTAGAGCACTAGAGCAACATTAATAAATAATATTGATTATTTATAAAGTCGTTTAATGGTTAAACGCAAGATACATGCTAAAGGACTCGATAGTCATTTACGTAATTATTGTGTATTTATATTTAATACTTGATTAATTTAAATACACATTAATTAATAGTCAAAATGAGTTGTTTGACTTTTATCCTAAATAATATATGTTTTTTAATATTTAATGTAAATATTATACATATATTTAATATATTTGTATTTGATTAATTAATTAATTATTTAATTGTTAAATGATTAAATTAATTAAAATATAAATATCTTACTTTAGGATATTATGATTAAATGATATTAGTTGCCTTTGTTGACTTTAGTTAAATATCTAATAAAGTGTTTTTGAGATATTTAATAAAGTTAACCAAATTCACTTGAAATGTAATGAAATTAATTTTCCTTGTTTTTGTCTAAGGTAATTTCGGCCATAGACCAAATGAACAAGTATAAATTGATTTTCATTTCATTTAACATTTAACCTAATACACTTTATCAAAACAAACTCCATTGAAGCAAACTTGGAAAGCTGAGAGAAGAAGAAAAGATATCAAGAAAAGCTTGGAATTTTAGTAAGTTTTCAAACTTGTTATTAGACAGGAATATGTTCCTTAGGTTCTAGGCTTCAACATGTGATGTTCTTAGATATTTCTTTCTTTATTTCTTTGTGTTTTTGTTGATGGAAGTTTGAATGAAGTGTTGAGCATGTATGGTGAAGAAAGGTTGTAACTATTGTAGTTATAAGTATTCTTTTAAGGTTTTTGAAACCATGTTGCTATTCTAGAGTTGTTGACCCACTCTTAATGACCTAGATTTGGTCTTGAGTTGTTTCATTGTGTTGAGACTTGAATTGGATGAAAGATTGATGATTGAAACATTTGATTTAATGTAAATGGCCTAATTTGCCCAATGTGGAAATTGAAAAATTAGGGTTCATGACTAATTCCAAATTTGGGGCTTTTGAGATATGTTGTGTATTTGTGTGTGTATATGATGCATATAAAGTTTCATGTACATTGGATTACATCTTGATGTGTTTTGATGCATGAAATCACAAAAGGCACAAATGCCCCCTCATTTGTAACTCTCGGCCAAGAATTTAATTTTTGGATTTTTGGTTGCTTTTGGTATTTTGATGTTTTGAACATGCTAAGTTCATCTTAGAAATTATTTAGAATCATTCAAAATTGATTGGATCAATTTCAGACTAAAATGGACAAAATACCATGTAAGGGTAATTTGGTAATTTCACTTGAATATGATTCATTTGAAATTTTATTTCATAATTTGATTATTGGAATATTAAATAAACATGTTTATTTAATTAATCCGAGAAAAAGTTTTGAAATCTGAAAATCGGATTTTCACCGCTTCCACTGCGTTACCGGATTCACCCCCTAAATCACCCCATCAAAACCTTCCGGCTGTTCCATATAGATTTCTTCATCAAGAAATCCATTTAGAAAAACCGTTTTGACATCCATTTGCCAAATCTCGTAGTCATGATGCGCAGCTATAGAAAGCAAAATCCGGATAGACTTAAGCATTGCTACCGGCGAAAAAGTTTCATCGTAGTCGACGCCAGGTCTCTCTGCGTGTAACCTTTTGCTACCAGTCGGGCCTTGTAAGTTTCAACCTTACCGTCAGGCCCGCGCTTCCTCTTGTAAACCCATTTACAACCGATAGGAACAATTCCTTCGGGAAGCGGAATCAAGTCCCAAATTTGATTTTCATGCATTGAGTCTATCTCGGATTTCATGGCACTTTGCCATTTCACGGAGTCGATGTCCAACATCGATTCTCTATAGGTGAAAGGATCTGTCTCTTCAACTAAGAGAACATCCAGACTCTTTTCTTGTATCAAATACAAGCGTTCAGGAGGTCTAGATACCCTTTCTGACCTACGGAGTGTGTGTGTTGAAGGTCTTTCATCTACTTGAACTTCAGGTTCCTCCGTTGGTTCGTTGTTTTCAGGTTGGACTTCATCAAGCTCAACCTGTCTATGATTACCACCTTCTGACAAAAATTCTACTTCTAGAAATTTTGCGAAGCGAGCTACGAACACATTTCGATGCTCGGTATCATAGAACAGATATCCCCTCGTATTTGAAGGATATCCAACAAACCTAAACTTTTGCCCTCGAGGCGAAAGCTTATCTTGCTGAGTCACCCTGACATAGGCAGGACAGCCCCAAACCTTAATATAATTAAGATTTGGTCTCCTACTGAACCATATCTCATACGGTGTCGTAGGAACAGCCTTTGAAGGAATCTTATTCAAAAGATGTGCGGCTCCGTTGGTTCGTTGTTTTCAGGTTGGACTTCATCAAGCTCAACCTGTCTATGATTACCACCTTCTGACAAAAATTCTACTTCTAGAAATTTTGCGAAGCGAGCTACGAACACATTTCGATGCTCGGTATCATAGAACAGATATCCCCTCGTATTTGAAGGATATCCAACAAACCTAAACTTTTACCCTCGAGGCGAAAGCTTATCTTGCTGAGTCACCCTGACATAGGCAGGACAGCCCCAAACCTTAATATAATTAAGATTTGGTCTCCTACTGAACCATATCTCATACGGTGTCGTAGGAACAGCCTTTGAAGGAATCTTATTCAAAAGATGTGCGGCTGTTAAGAGACAGTAGCCCCATAAGTAATAGGGCAATTCTGTGAAACTCAACATCGATCGGACCATATCCAATAAAGTCTGATTCTCATTTCAGATACACCATTGTGCTGTGGTGTACCTGGAGGAGTATATTAAGCGAGAATCCCATTCTCCTTCATATAATCCATGAACTCACCACTCATTTATTCGCTGCCTCGATCTGATCGAAGGCATTTAATATATTTACCAGTTTGTTTTTCTACTTCATTTCGGAACTCTTTGAACTTTTCAAAGGTTTCCGATTTATGTCGCATCAAATACACATAACCGTACTGTGACAAATCATCAGTAAAGGTAACGAAGTACGAATAACCACTGTGAGCAGTTTGACTTAGTGGACCACATACATCAGAATGTACGAGTTCCAGTAAGTTAGTGGTGCGGTGTCCAACACCAGAAAATGGGGCTTTGGTCATCTTACCCTGAATACAGGATTCACAAGTTGGATAGGATTCAATGGTAAGATCTGATATCAAACCATTCCAAACCAATTGGGTAAGGCGTTTAACGCCAATGTGACCAAGTCACATATGCCAAAGTTCAGTATTATTAATTACAAGTAAACTACGTTTATTAACTCCAGTATTTAATATATCTTTAGAAGTTTGCAATGTATAATGACCATGCTGGTTTGGATAACTAAGGATCTGAATATTATTTTTATCATATAAATACAAAGAACTATTCTTAATATTAATACAAAAGCCTTTTGTATCCAATACAAAAAGTGATATAATATTAGCGACACATCCCGGTACAAAATGACAGTCATATAACAAAAGTGTCTCATTCGGCAATGAGATCTCGCATACTCCCACTGCAACTGCATCCAAAGAGTCTCCACTCCCGAACCGCAACTGCATCTCTCCAGGCTTCAGTTTCCTACTTTCCTTCAGCACCTGCAATGAATTGCAAATGTTAATGGGACAAGCAGAATCTAAAATCCAGCTGGATGTAACGGCTTCACAAGCCAAAGATAAATCAATAACTGGAAAAATAAAAGTACCTGATGTAGAAGCTCTGTCTCTCCTCACTTGGGCAATGTAATCAGGACAGTTCATTTTCCAGTGCCCGACTTTGCCGCAGTGGTGGCATTTGTCTTCAGAAGCCCTTTTGGGCTTTGCAATCTTCGCATGTGGTTGAGGACCAAAAGCCTTCTTCTTCTTCTTGCCTTTCTTGTTCTTTCCCTTAGACCATCCTTGGGAAGAAGCCGAAAGAGAAGTAGTTCTAGGAGGGCGAGTCGGTACTCCCTTCTTAAGGTCCTCTTCTGCCGTGAGCAACATCCTATGTAGCTCCTGGTAGGTACAGACAGTCCCGTGCATGTTGAAGTACATCACGAACTGGCGAAATGAAGCTGGCAGTGAACCAAGAATGACACTCCTACCGAGAATGTCATTCAAGATGAGATTATATTGCCTCAATTGATCGATCAAATCGATCATCTGAAGAACATGTGGGCTAACACTCTGCCCCTCATCCAGACGCGCATGGAACAGTTCCATGGCGACTTTGTGAACAATCACTTGTTCCTGGTTCTCAAACAATTGTCTCAATCGCGTCATCATACTATAGGAATCTAGCATACCATAGTACTGTTGCTTGAGTTTCGGAGACAGTGAACTAAAGATGTATGATTTAAACCTTAAATCACCATCCTTCCAAGTTTCAAAAACTTGGCGTTCCTCCTCCGAAGCATCCGCGCCCACTGCAAGGGGCAACGGACCCTCAAGAACATAACCCAGCTTCTCGGAATCGAGGACAATCCTCAAATCCAATTCCTAGTCTACAAAGTTCTCGGCGCCTTTCAGTTTTTTCGCATCAAGCATACGCGCAAAATGATTTGTGGATTGTGCCGCCATCGCTAATCTATCATATAGATCATGAAAAACGGCTAGCAGAAATAAAGCAGTTTCATATAATATCAAAAGCATAAACTAGATCATGGATTTTTAATCTAATATGCCCCTCCCATTAAATCATGCAATACTGTAATCCCAAAACAGAATACAAATATTTAATAATTAAATTAAATACTAATAGTGAAAAGTGGATCCCGTGAATATATTTCGGCTCACAGCAGAGGCACGGTCTCGCCTACGTATATTCATCAGGTATACAACTCATTTGTCAATCATTCACTAATGACTCATAAGTACCCGGTCCTGGCCGTTTCTCGTTGTCGCTACGAAGGCATGCCCACAAGGAGACGTACCAAGGTTAAACTCGTCAATGATAAACTCAAGTTACTTACGTAATCCTGACAGCTAGGGCACGTTCAGAATTCCGCTTTTACTTGAATTTACCTAGTATCTGATATACATCCGGTATAAAAAATCTTTATCGGCTACATCCTCACAGCAGAGGCACGGTCTCGGATGTAGTCACAAAGAAGTACTCATAAACCGTATTGACAAGACTGACCATATAATATGCATCAAATACATAATTACATTCAAACCTTATTAATTAGGGATTTCCCGCTAAGTGTCATACACCCTAAATCTAACCAATTTAGATCCTAATAAGCATGCATAAAGTCAAGAAAATATGATTAAACATTGATTCAATGAAAACTAATCATATTAGGTGGCCTAGAATCAGACTCGCTCTGATACCATTTTGTAGGGGTTTTTAGGGGGTGAATCCGGTAACGCAGCGGAAGCGGTGAAAATCCGATTTTCAGATTTCAAAACTTTTTCTCGGATTAATTAAATAAACATATTTATCTAATATTCCGATAATCAAATTATGAAAATAAATACAATAAAATAATTTTAAGTGAATTTACCGAAATGCCCTTGCTTTGGTATTTTGTCCGTTTTAGTCCGAAATTGATACAATCAATTTTGAATGATTGTAAATCATTTCTAAGATGAACTTATGATTTTCAAAACATCAAAACACCAAAGGAACCAAAATCCCCAATTTTTAACCTCAAAGCCGAATGCACTCATTTAGGGGCATTTTGTGCCTTTTGTCATTTCATGCTTCAAAACACATCTAAATGTAATCCAATCAACATGAAACTTTATATGCATCATATACACATCCAAATACACAATATATATGAAAAGCCCCAAATTTGGAATTGGTCATGAACCCTAATTTCTCAATTTCTACAAATTGGACAAATTAGACCAAATACATTAAATCAATTACTTCAATCATCATTCTTACATCCAATCCAAGTCTAAACACAATGAAACAACTCAAGATCAAATCTAGGTCATTTAAGAGTGGTTCAACAACTATAGATTAGCAACATGGTTTCCAAAACCTTAAAAGAATGTTTATAACTACAATAGTCACAACACTTCCTTCATTACACATGCTTCACACTTCACCAAAACTTCCATCAACAAAAACCACAAGGAACAAAGAAAGAAACATCCTAAGAATATCATATATTAAAGCTAGAACCTAAGGAACAAATTCCTTACTAATAGCAAGTTTGAAAAACTTACTAAATTTCCAAGTTTTTTTTAACTTTTTCTTTCTTTTTCTCAAGCTTCCTTTAGCTTCTTCAATGGAGATTTATATTTTGTGAAATGTATTAGGTTATCCAAATGAAAAGCAAATGAAAACAATATATACTTGTGCATATTAGCCTTGGCCGAAATTTGTAACAAGTATATACCAATTTTTCATTTCAAATTCATTTCAAAGTCATTTAATCAACTTGATAAATATCTAAAACACTTTATGGATATATTTAAGTCAACAATTGCAACTAATGTCATTTACTTTAAATATCCTAATGTAAGATATTATATTTTAATTAATTTAATCATTTAAAAATTAAATAATCAATTAATTAATCAAATACAAATATATTAAATATATGTATAATATTTACATTAAATATTAAAAACATATATTCATATAGGATATAAGTCAAATAACTTATTTTGACTATTAATTAATGTGTATTTAAATTAATCAAGTATTAAATGTAAATACACAATAATTAGGCAAATGACTATCTAGTCCTTTTCGGCACGTATCTTGCGTTTAACCTTTAAACGACTTTATAAATAATCAATATAATTTATTAATGTTGCTCTAGTGCTCTATGAATATGTTTCATTATTGAGACTCTCTAGATTCAGGTATATCCGTCACGAAATCTAATTTCGTGTCCATAATTTATCAACCCGTAGATTATGACGATCACGGATAATCTCGCTGAACCATACAGGTCGAGGTCATGGAAAATGTATAATTCCTCCGTCACAGGTATCCGGATAAATCCCAGAGATACAGATGTAAACGTCAAATCTCTATCGGGATTATCCAGTCGACTATTCTATTCAATCTCTAAAAGAATGTTTAGAACTAGCTTCTAAACTTTACCACGGGCCCATGGTTTTATCTGATTGCTAATCATATGTACTACCTATGCTCTGGTACACACAACTGACAGATCCTATCTTGATACACATAGGACACCCTGAGGATCTATCTACACCCAACGAACAGGCGGAGGTCTGATCTAAATAGATCGGTGACGTGACTGCCGTCTAAGTGTAGAATATGTCTCATGTGCCCACAATGGCATCTCAAGTCTAATAATCACAAGTGCTACTCAACCCAAGAAGATTCTTATTGACGTTGGTGTACCATCCATTAAGAATCTTCGGTGAGTCGTTCAGTGTTTATCCGCTATAAACACCTACACGTCTATACTAGTCTCCAAGACTAATGGTTCATTGAGAAACCATTGGAATCATATATTCCAGTATACGACATGTACCGGTCTCAACGGGTTTACTATACTGACCAAGTAGTGTAAACCTTGACCAGGAACTGTCTGAGAATGACAAAGTCATGATACTTCTCAATGTCCGTTGCGACGCTTTTACAACTATATCATGACTAATCATTCTAGGGTCATTACGTCTTTACCATATAGAAAGATAGATTATATTATAGAAACTGCATATTGATGAGTGATATTTATATCACTATTTCTCACTCATTTAACCTAATGTTTTGTATTGTTTCTCTAGTTTTATGAACGTTTTGATGTGTTTTATTGTTATTTTGCAAATAAATAAAGTTTGGACAGCATTGGAGGCAATTTGTGGCAAAACCGGACAAAAATGCGTCAACATGAATATTTTCGTCTTTTGCGCGTCGCGACCCTGGATCACTGCGCGCCGCGATGCCCAGCATGCGCCGGATTTGCTAAAGTGCGCCGGGTCAACGGGTCAGAATCTGAAAAGTTGACTTTGCTAACGTGCGCCGTGCCACGTGTCACCATCACAGAAGACTTGCTAACTTGCGCCTGCCTCGTGTCATCATCCTACGGTGCCCACAATCATCATCTATGCTATCTTGCGCCATGCCACGTGTCGACATCTCAACGGACTTGCTAAAATGTGCCGCTGCCACGTGTCATGATCTAACGCTGTCGACAATCGCACCTCAGAGTGACGTAAGCAATGACGTCATGAATAGTGCCACGTCATCGGATAAGAATCTGAGCCGGTGAATCAGCAAGTGACACGTGTCACTGTAGCGGGCATCGCGACGCGCAACCCTTTAGTGTCGCGACGTTGGACCCCCATCTGCGCCTATAAATAGAGCTCGAGATTTTAGTTTTTGTTGTACCATTTCCTCTCACTAATTCGATGTAATTAGGGAGTTATTCTCTCTCTAAGTTCTTTTAATTTAGTTTTGTAATTTTTAATTACGTTCTGTAATAATAATAAGTTACTTTGTTTATTTTACAGTTTTTACTATTCATCCATGAGGAGGTAACTTCCCTCTGCTATGGTAAAAGGTAATTCTTTTACTATTGCTTCTTAGATTATTCTCCCATAATTATAATATATTCAAAGTTTTAAATTGGACTTAATAAGGATACCGCCAGACTGGTCGGTTGGTAATTTTATTCCGCCTATATGGCTGGTTGTTTTCATTCCGCCTTTATGGCTGGTTGTTTTTATTCCGCCTATATGGCTGGTTATTTTGATTCCGCCTTTATTGCTGGTTTATGTTAAAATGATTCCGCCTTTATGGCTGGTTGTTTTTAAACTGATTAAATCAAGATACCGCCTATATGGCTGGTTGGTAATGTTTTGCAAAGTTTATATTATATTATGGGAGAAATCTAATTAGTATATAGTAGAAGTAATTCCTTTTACCTTAGCAATTTTATTTTAATTCACTTTCAGCATTTATTTTACCGTATTTACTTTATGCAATTTTATTATAAGTCTTTTAAGTTTTTAGCCCTAGTTATGTGTCGTAGCTAAGTTAGTTATCTAGGGTTGTGATGAATTTCAATTTAACTGGTTTATAAGGGTTAGATTATAGTTTGGGTAATTTAAAGATTTATTTATTGAGTCTTAACCTTAAAGCCTTTTTATCAACTGGCCATTAATAAAATTGATTAGGTAAACTTAAAATGAACTAGACATAGGGATTTTAAGTTTAAGACCTTAAACTCAATAGCCCACGATCTTCCTTGAGGATAGATAACCCTTTAATAGATTTCCTTACAGGATAGGAATATACCTGTCGGGTGGGGGTAGCCATAATTGGAACTTGAACTTAATGAATCTAGGTAATTTGGTTGACATAGACATATGGTTCAATTGGATTATACTATGTATTTTTAATTGACCATCGGAAGAGGCTTTTACATAATTAGTGTTCCAGGTTATTAAATTGATATATTACCCAACTATAAGATAAGTATCTTCCAAAGGACGATTAATAGCAAAATAGTAAAATAGATTGTGATAGTCAACAAGATCTGGATCCTGTCGGAGAAAACAAAAGAAAACAACAAAACAAATCAAAATTATTAGGAAAAGACAAAGAGATATAATATGTACAAAAATTTACAGCTTGATTAACGTCTATGCGTCAGGGACAAGCTTCCCATCCAATTTTATTATAAATTGGCAAACAGGGTCTTTTTGAGTCAGATTCCCAAGACTTAACTGTTGTCTTTCTTTTTGAAATTGTGTATGTAATCTGCGAAAGTCTATGTGAACATATCCACTGGGATGCGTCTCAAGAGTCGAAGATATATCATCTAAAGACTCCTTACTCAAGCCATCCCTAATGAATTTAATTTTGTCTTCGCGATTAACAGACACCATTCCTAAAGAACGACAACGAGTGTTGCAATTCCAACGTGCACATTTGTAACAAACACCCATTTGCTTAGCTCTTCGTTTCTTTGCATAGGTGCTTCTTCCAAAACCAGGCAAGTGTGAAATAAAAGAGTCAGAAGACTCACCTGCCAATCGGACTCGTGCTTCAATTACCCAACGAATGTCATTGGGAACACCATAGATCGTCAGTAACCTCATCCGTTCCAAGCGAGCTTTGTAGACTTTCATCAGAGATTTTTGAGGGAGATAAGGAAATTGCTTGTGAAGATTTGCGAGAACTTCTTCCATCTTGAAATGACTTAATCTGCAAAAACTAAACACACAAAATTAAATCACACCAAATCACAATATATACAAAAATTGCATGGGTTGCCTCCCTGCGAGCGCTAAGTTTAAAGTCGTCAGCTAGACGTGACTTCTTGAACGTTTATGCTGGATCTGAAAGTGTGACACTTTCTTTTTGTCGCTCAAATGATTCTCCCCAGTAGTGCTTGACACGCTGACTGTTAACTTTGAATGTGTTGGTGGTATTGGGATCCAGTAACTCAACAGCTCCATATGATAAAACCTGAGTGATCATAAATGGTCCGGACCACCTAGATTTTAACTTTCCAGGGAAAAGTTTTAACCTCGAGTTGTACAACAACACCTGCTGCCTTGGTTCCAACTGTCTGTGCACTATTTTTTGGTCATGCCATTTTTTGGTCTTTTCCTTTAAATATTTGGCATTGTCATAAGCCTGTAGGCGAAATTCCTCCAATTCATTGAGTTGGTGAAGTCTTTTCTCTCCTGCATCTTGTGAGTCAAGATTCAACTTCTTCAGTGCCCAGTACGCCTTGTGTTCAAGCTCAATGGCAGATGGCATGCTTTCCCAAACACCAATCGATATGGAGACATACCAATGGGTGTCTTGTAAGCTGTTCGGTAGGCCCATAATACATCATCTAGTTTTGTAGACCAGTCCCTCCTTGTAGATCCAACGGTTCTTTCTAGGATTCTCTTGATCTCCCTGTTTGAAACCTCAACCTGTCCATTTGACTGTGGATGGTAAGTTGTGGCAACTTTGTGAGTAACTCCGTATTTGGATAGGAGTGCATCGAAGTATTTGTTGCAGAAATGCAAGCCACCATCGCTGATGATTGCTCGAGGTGTTCCAAACCGAGTGAAAATGTTCTTTTTCAGGAATTTGATCACCACTTTGGAATCATTGGATGGCAGTGCAATTGCCTCAACCCATTTGGAGACGTAGTCTACAGCAACCAGGATGTACAGGTTTCCAAATGATGGAACAAAGGGTCCCATGAAATCAATACCCCATACATCGAATATTTCCACTTCCAGAATGTTTTGCAACGGTCCTTCATTTCTCCTCGAAATATTTCCCGTTCTCTGGCACCTGTCACATTGAAAAGCAAAAAGATAAGCATCTTTAAAAAGTGTGGGCCAGAACAAACCTGATTGAAGGACTTTGGCTGCAGTTTTGTTTCCACTGAAGTGTCCGCCGTATGGTGATGAATGACAGTGTTGCAAAACACTGTTGACCTCCTCCTGTGGAACACACCACCTCAATAATTGATCAGCACAGCGTTTAAACAGGTACGGTTCATCCCAGACATAATGCTTGACTTCTTTGAAGAACTTCTTTCGTTGCTGGATTGTCCATTCCAACGGCCATTTTCCTGACACAATGTAGTTGACATAGTCAGTATACCAGGGACTTCCTGTTGTTTCATGGAAAATAGTTGTTCATCTGGAAAAGTTTCTTTGATTATCAGTTCTTTGTCAGCTGTTTCTCCATTCTCGAGCCTCGATAAGTGATCTGCCACCTGGTTTTCTGTTCCTTTCCTGTCTCGAATCTCCACGTCGAATTCTTGCAAAAGAAGTATCCAACGGATCAATCTGGGTTTGACATCTTTCTTTGTGATCAGATATTTGATTGCTGAATGATCTGTGTAGACCACCACTTTGGGACCCAGCAGATAGGAGCGAAATTTATCAAAAGCGTACACAACTGTGAGCAACTCATTTTCAGTGGTTGTGTAGTTGAGTTGAGCTTCATTCAGAGTTCTGCTGGAGTAGTAAATGGTGTGGAAAATCTTTGCTTTGCGTTGTCCCAAAACTGCACCTACAGCAAAATCACTAGCATCACACATTACCTCGAATGGAAGGGTCCAATCTGGTGCTACAATGATGGGGGCAGAAGTCAGCTTCTGTTTTAAGATCTCGAAAGCTTCCTGGCATTCTTTGGTGAAGTTGAAAGGCACATCCTTTTCCAGAAGATTGCAAAGAGGTTTGGCAATCTTGGAAAAGTCTTTAATAAATCTCCTGTAAAAACCTGCATGTCCAAGAAAACTCCGAATCCCTTTGACAGATGTTGGTGGAGGTAGTTTCTCAATTGTCTCGATTTTGCTTGTCTACCTCGATTCCTTTTGTGAAATCCGGTGTCCAAGAACAATGCCTTCTTGTACCATGAAATGGCATTTCTCCCAATTGAGTACCAGGTTTGTATCTTCGCACCTTTGTAATACATGTTCCAAATTTTGCAAACAATGGTCAAAAGAATCTCCAAACACAGAAAAATCATCCATAAAAACCTTCATACTCTACTCCAGCATGTCTGAGAAGATGGCCATCATGCAACGCTGAAAAGTGGCAGGGGCATTACATAATCCAAATGGCATCCTGCGGAAAGCAAAAGTACCATAGGGACATGTAAAAGTAGTTTTCTCCTGGTCTTCTGGTGCGATGGCAATCTGATTGTACCCTGAATATCCGTCAACAAAGCAATAGAACTCATGTCCTGCCAGTCTGTCTAACATCTGGTCAATGAATGATAGCGGAAAATGGTCCTTTCTCGTGGCTTTGTTCAGCTTCCTGTAATCCATACATACTCTCCATCCAGTCACCGTTCTTGTTGGAATCAGCTCATTCTTTTCATTGGTGACAACAGTAATTCCTCATTTCTTTGGTACACACTGCATAGGACTTACCCAAGTGCTATCTGAGATGGGGTAAATGATGCCAGCATCCAACCATTTGATGATTTCTTTCTTCATGACTTCCTTCATGATTGGATTGAGTCTCCGTTGATGCTCCACTGTGGGTTTGTATTCATCATTCATCTGGATCTTGTGCATGCAAAATGATGGACTAATGCCTCGAATGTCTGCTATAGTCCAGCCAATGGCTCTTTTGTGCTCTCGTAACACTCTTAGTAGCTTTTCTTCCTGCTCCAATGTTAGTGAAGAAGAAATAATAACAGGTAATTCAGAAGAGTTTCCAAGAAATGCATACCTGAGATGGCTTGGAAGTAACTTTAGTTCCAGCTGCGGTGGTTCTTCAATCGAAGGTTTGATTCGATCTTTCTTTGGCAGTTCCAAGCTTTCAACTGGTGGTGTTACTTTGAATCGGAATGGTTTGTCAAGGTAGTTGATACATTCCAAGATTTCAGCATCTAGCTCGCTGTCAGTCATGTTGGTGATGCAAGCTTCAAGTGTGTCCGTGGGATTTGACTCAGTAATCTGAACAATTCTATCAACAACATCAATTCTGAAGCATTATTCTTCTTCCTTTTCATCGCTTGGAAATTTCATGGCTTGGAAAACATTAAAGGTCACTTCTTGGTCCTGCACTTTCATTGTTAGTTCTCCTTTTTGCACATCAATCACAGTTTTACCTGTAGCCAAAAATGGTCTCCCAAGAATGATAGGTACTTCTTTGTCTTCTTCCAGTCAAGGATGATGAAGTCTGCTGGAAGGATGAGTTTGTCAACTTTAACCAGCACATTTTCCACGACTCCTCTCGGAAATGCGAGTGTTCGATCAGCAAGTTGCAAAGATACTGAGGTAGGCATTGCTTCTCCAATTTGCAGTTTCCTGTAAATAGAAAAAGACATTAAATTAACACTGGCACCTAAATCACATAAAACCTTACCGATGTAATGTTCTCCAATGGTGCATGGAACTGTGAAACTGCCAGGATCTTTCAACTTCGGGGGAAGTTTCCTCTGTATGATGGCGCTGTATTCTTCTGTCAAAGCTACTGTCTCGTAATCTCCCAATCTCCGTTTTCGTGAAAGAATGTCTTTCATGAATTTGACATAGCTAGACATTTGTTCCAAGGCTTCTGCAAATGGTATGTTAATGTGCAGCTTTTTGAAAATCTCCAAGAAACGAGCAAACTGTTTGTCCAGTTTATTTTTCTGAAGACGCTGAGGAAAAGGTGGAGGTGGAGTGATCTGTTCTGGTTCTTTTTCTTTTGCTTCTTTTTCTTCCATCTGTTTCTCGGTTTCTTTTGGAACTTCTTCTTGAGACATCTGGATTCCAAAATCTTTGTTGATCTCAGTACCGCTCTTTAAGGTAATGGCTTGACATTGCTCATTCCCTCGGTTCCTTGGATTTGGTTCTGTGTTGCTGGGAAGATTACCTGGTGGTCTGTAACTCTGAGCATTGGCCAGTTGTCCGATTTGATTCTCCAGTGCTTTGATAGAAGGTGATTGGCTCTGAATCATGGCTTCATATCTTTTTAATTGAGCTAGCATCTCTGCCATCACTGGTTCATTTGTCTGCTCCTGGCTTTTTTGCTGGAATCCAGGTGGTGGATAGTTCTTTTGCCCTGAATTGTTGCTCCATGAAAAATTATGATGATTCCTCCACCCTGGGTTGTAGGTGTTGGAATATGGATTGTTCCCCTGTCTGTTGAAATTGTTGACATAATTCACCGTCTCTTCAAGTTGGTGTGGTTCTGGTGCTCCTCCATATGGTGAACTTGTGGATCCAGTGGTGCTTTGAGTGTTGAAGTCTCCATAAATTTGCATATCTGATCCAGCTTGGTGTTGACTGCTGTTTTAGCTCCAACTTCATATATTCCTGCAATTCTTTGAATCAGACTTCTTTCTGTTGGCCACAAGGAATTGTTGTTGGCCATTTCTTCAATTAGGTACCAGGCTTGATCTTCTCATTTTGCCATTAAAGCTCCTCCAGCAGCAGCATCGATTGTGGTTCTCATCAGTCCAGAAAGTCCATTATAGAAAGTTTGGACTTGAAGCCATTTTGGAATCTCATGGTGAGGACATTTCTGGAGCAAATCTTTGTATCTTTCCCAAGCTTCGTACATGGATTCTGAATCTTGCTGCACAAATGATGTGATGTCATTTCTCAACTTTGCAGTTCTGGCTGGTGGAAAGTATTTTGCAAGGAATTTGGTGGCAAGAGTGTTCCAAGTTGTGATTGATCCTGCTGGTAGTGAATGTAGCCAAGCTTTTGCTCTGTCTTTCAGGGAATATGGGAAAACTCTCAGCCTTATAGCTTCTTCAGCTCCTCAGTTGTAATTGAACGTGCCGTAAACTTCCAGGAAGTTACTGATGTGGGCATTAGGATCTTCAGTTGCATTTCCCCCAAACTGAACTGTTTACTGAATCATCTGAATGCAAGTTTTGATGTCACCTGCATTTGTTGGTAAAGGAGGAAGTACAATACACGAAATGAGGCCATCTACCACCGGAATGGTTCTGTCTCGAATGGGAATTGGTGGTGCAACCTCCAAAGGTTCAGGTTCCATGTTGACTAAGGCTTCTTGGCCTTCTCGCCTTTCCCTTCTTAACTGTCTGATAGTTCTTTCAATTTCTGGGTCAAGGGGTCGGATTTCAAAGCTTCTGGTTCGTCTCATGAAGTGTCTGAGAACCTGAAACACAATAAAACAAAAATAATAAGTAAAAAGATAAATTAGATACAAGTAAAGGTATCTAACCCCTAAACTAATAGTAAAGATAACTAAGTCCCCGGCAACGGCGCCAAAAACTTGACAGGTGTAAACACACACGTATGACGCAAGCGTACGTATCGTTCAAGTAGTATAAAAAGTATCGATCCCACAAGGACTTAAAACCTTATCTATTAATTTTTATGAGGTTAACTGTTTACTGGTATCTAACAAATTGATTTGATTTGGTTGGAAAAAGGCGATGATTCTAAATTTAAAACAAGTAAATAAATTTTTGCTTAAGTGAAATGATGAAAATCCAATTTATAAAAACTATCCAGGGTTGTGACTTATTTCAATATTATTTAAAAGATGAAGTAGTTATCTTATAGTTGGGTAATATATCAATTTAATAACCTGGAACACTAAATTATGTAAAAGCCTCTTCCGATGGTCAATTACAAATACCTAGTATAATCCAATTGAACCATATGTCTATGTCAACCAAATTACCTAGATTCATTAAGTTCAAGTTCCAATTATGGCTACCCCCGCCCGACAGGTATATTCATATCCTGTAAGGAAATCTATTAAAGGGTTATCTATTCTCAAGGAAGATCGTGGGCTATTGAGTCTAAGGTCTTAAACTTAAAATCCCTATGTCTAGTTCATTTTAAGTTTAACATAAACCAGCCATAAAAGCGGAATCAAAATAACCAGCCATATAGGCGGAATAAAAACAACCAGCCATAAAGGCGGAATGAAAACAACCAGCCATATAGGCGGAATAAAATTACCAACCGACCAGTCTGGCGGTATCCTTATTAAGTCCAATTTAAAACTTTGAATATATTATAATTATGGGAGAATAATCTAAGAAGCAATAGTAAAAGAATTACCTTTTACCATAGCAGAGGGAAGTTACCTCCTCATGGATGAATAGTAAAAACTGTAAAATAAACAAAGTAACTTATTATTATTACAGAACGTAATTAAAAATTACAAAACTAAATTAAAAGAACTTAGAGAGAGAAGAACTCCCTAATTACATCGAATTAGTGAGAGGAAATGGTACAACAAAAACTAAAATCTCGAGCTCTATTTATAGGCGCGGATGGGGGTCCAGCGTCGCGACGCCCGCTACAGTGACACGTGTCACTTGCTGATTCACCGGCTCAGATTCTTATCCGATGACGTGGCACTATTCATGACGTCATTGCTTACGTCACTCTGAGGCGCGATTGTCGGCAGCGTTAGATCATGACACGTGGCAGCGGCGTATTTTAGCAAGTCTGTTGAGATGTCGACACGTGGCATGGCGCAAGATAGCATAGATGATGATTGTGGGCACCGTAGGATGATGACAAGAGGCAGGCGCAAGTTAGCAAGTCTTCTGTGATGGTGACACGTGGCACGACGCACGTTAGCAAAGTCAACTTTTCAGATTCTGACCCGTTGACTCGGCGCACTTTAGCAAATCCGGCGCATGCTGGGCATCGCGGCGCGCAGTGATCCAGCGTCGCGACGCACAAAAGACGAAAATATTCCTGTTGATGCATTTTTGTCTGGTTTTGCCCCAAATTGCCTCCAATGCTGTCCAAACTTTATTTATCTGCAAAATAACAATAAAACACATCAAAACGTTCATAAAACTCGAGAAACAATACAAAACATTAGGTTAGATGAGTGAGAAATACTGATATAAATATCACTCATCACACCCCCAAACCTAACATTTTGCTAATCCTCGAGCAAAACAGAAAAAAATAACATGAAAATAAAATTTAACTAAGCCACTTTCGTAGGGATCACAGTTGCATTTAGCATATGCAACAAGCCTTTAAACCCCTATGTGTCCATAATGGACGAGTGTAGTCTCGTGAGGGTTTACAGCAATGATACCCACAAACATTTTACAAAAGTAAAAAGGTAGTAAAACTAATGCACACAAAAGCAAAAAGACAAGCAAAAAGAGAATAAAGATAGATAGTGACTAATCAGGTGAAAATTCTACTCCAAGTTACTAGTTGTTTTGTTTCTTTCTAAATTACTGAATAAGTAAATTCTCCGATTATTTTTACCATTCTCCATATACACAGCCAACAAAATATTAATCAACTCATTTTTGCCCACAACAGTCATAAGTGCAGTTGATAAGAGAATAATATTTTATCCTAAAGTTCTATCAGATTTCACACCTTTTTGTAGCAATGGAATAATTTTTCTGATTTTTCTGATTTTTTTTCTTTGATTTTTTTCTCTATTTTTAATTTATATACAATACCTTCCGTCTATGTAGCGAGCTTTGGGTTGGTGGCTCCTAAACCAGTTGGCTTTAGGGCACCAGGTGTTAGACACCCCTACGAACTTAATTACTCAGACTTCAAATATATGTTTTTGCAGCATCTTCGATCCATGTAACGGGCTTTGGGCCAGTAACTCCCAAACCAGTTGGTTTTAACATTAAAAGCATGTTCTACAATATCTATTCCCAAAAATTCATTGGCTATATATGCTGCTACATCACGAATTCCATCTTCTATAGGGTTTTCGAATGCCATAATGACATTGGCTTTTATTATATTCTTGGTGTTGGTAGAGATTCCAAACCACCAATTTCTTACATTTCCTCTAAATATAGCATATATCATGGAAAACTTTACACTACTATCTTCATCAGCAGCAAAATAAATTAAAAAATAAAGACTTTCAGAGTTAAGCCAGCCCAACGTGGTGATGAATTAATATGGATACGCTTAGAAATAAAGACTTTAAGCTACAATTGTAAGAGAATTAAAAAATATGTTCATTGTTTTGAATAGTCACATTTAACTATTGAAGATGTTAAACAGGCAATAGCCGAAAACTATGGGGAAAATCCAATTGAAAAATGGGATATTCAAAAGGAATATGCAAAAATTGAATTAATGGACCCCACTACTATAATTAGGGTAAAACCTATGATTTATAATAAAGAAGATAAAGAAGAGTTTGATAACAGATTAGAGAATTATTACAATTAATGTTAATTAAACCAAGTAAAAGCCCACATAGTAGTCTTGCCTTTATGGTTAGAAATCACGCAGAAATAAAAAGAGGAAAAGCCCGAATGGTCATTAACTATAAAGAATTAAATAAAGCAACCAAATTTGATGGATATTTTATCCCAAATAAAAATGTATTAATCAACTTAGCCAAAGGAAAAAATTATTATTCAAAGTTTGATTGTAAGTTAGGATTTTGGCAAATAAAATTAACTAATGAATCAGTGCCTTTGACAGCGTTTAGTACACCAAATGGACACTATGAATGGTTAGTAATGCCTTTTGGATTAAAAAATGCACCTCAAATTTACCAATGAAAAATGGATAATTTTTTTTGTAAAGACAATAACTACATGTTAGTCTATGTTGACGACATACTGGTATGTTCTGAAACATATGATGAATATATTAAACATTTAAAAGAATTTTCATTAATCTGTAGAAAAAATGGAATAATTTTATCGCAAAAGAAAGCAGAAATTAAAAGGAATGAAATTGAATTTTTAGGATTAACAATTAGCGCGAATGGGATCAAATTACAATCCTATATATCTAAAAAAATAAAAGATTTTCCTGACATTTTGTCAGATAAAAAGATGATTCAAAAACTTTTAGGATGCTTAAATTATTCAGAGAGCTTTATACCTAATTTAGCCAAAAAAAACGTGCTATACTACAGAAGCTTTTAAAAAAGAATAATACAAAAGGATGGACTGTAGAACATACAGAAGTAGTCAAAAAATTAAAAGAAGAACGCAAAAGTTTACCAAAATTAAGATTGCCTGAAGAATATGATAAATTAATTGTGCAAACAGATGCGTCTGATTTATATTGGGCTGCATTATTACAAACTGATATTGGAGAAATTTGCAGATATACAAGTGACCGGTGCATTCACACGCGTATACGCAAGCGCACGTATCGTTCAAGTAGTATAAAAATATCGATCCCACGATAACTTAATTCCTACTGTTGTTATTAATTATTGATACTATTTATTTACAGGTATCTAATTATAGGGAGAAATGAACTTATTGCTTTTGATTAGATGGTTGAATGTGGATTTGCTTTAAATAAAATAAAATAAAGACACAAAAGAAAATAGAAGAAAAGACTCAAAGATCTAGGGTCGTGACTCCACACAATATTATTAGAAAGATGAATTGACTATCTTATTTATGTGTAATAAATTAATTTGCTAACCTGGAACACGATAATATGCAAAAGCCTCTTCCGATGGTCAGACGCAAATACTCAGTATAACCCAATTGAACCATATTCATATGTCAACCACTTTACCTGGATTCATTAAGACCAAGTTCCAATTATGGCTACCCACTCCCGACAGGTATATTCCTATCCTGTAAGGAAATCTATTAAATGGTTATCTATCCTCAAGGAAGATCGCGAGTTATTGAATCTAAGGCTGAAACTTAAAATTCCTATGTCTAGTTCATTTTAAGTTTACCCCATCAATCTTTATTAATGGCCAATTAACAAGGCGCATTAAGCTTAAGACCCAATAAACAAACTAAAGAACTACCCATAAAAAGAAAATCAATTATTAAGTGTGGATATTGTGTTTCATCACTTCCCTAGAATAAAAATAAAATGCCGGGGGTTGGGGATCCACTTTTACTATATCTGATTTAGAAATCTCCCTTAATATAATATAGAATTTAACCGTGAAATTACCAACCAGCCATAAAGGCGGTATCTCATTAAATTAGATTTAAATTAAGTCCGACCAGCCATAAAGGCGGTATTATTATTTGTCCATAAACCAGTCATATAGGCGGTAATTATCTGTCACTTAAAAATCAGCCATATAGGCGGTGCCACATTATGCCAAATAAATAAAACCAGCCATTAAGGCGATAATCTTTTTATGTTGAATTATAAAGTTCATATTATATTTAAGGGAGATTAATCTAAATTAAAATAATAAAAGCTTCACCTTTCCCCCAGCAGAAATTTACCTACAAAACATAAAAGAAATGAGTAGAAGAAGAGTTATTATTATTACTGAAAAATATTATACATAAATTATTTATATATACAAAAACTAGATGCAATCCTCTAAAAACAGGGAAAAGCTCCCAAGGAAAGCACGAGGAAAAATGAATTCTGAAGGCCTTAATTTATAGGCAAATTTCTGGTCTGGCGTCGCAACGCGGAACTGCTTGGCGTCGCGACGCCCGCACGCGTAACGGTCAACGCGGGTTGGACCACGCATGATTCGTCGGCCGAATAAGGATGCGACACGTGGCGCTCTCTGATTGGCTGGAGTTTTGGTCGAATAAAATGGTGACACGTGGCGGCATGTGATTCACCGAAAATTTGGTCCAATGTGAGCTTGACACGTGGCACGCGCTTGGTTTGGTCCAATGAGAGTTCGACACGTGGCGGTCGGCGCACGTTAGCAGATCTTATGTGATGATGACACGTGGCATGGTGCACGTTAGCATGATCGGCGCACGTTAGAAAATTCAACCAATCAGATTCTGACACGTGTCCACCGGCGCATGTTAGCAGGCTACGACGCACGTTAGACGTCGCGACGCGGACTCGGCATCGTGACGCCCAAAAGACAAAAATGCCCTTTTTGTCCAATTTTCTCTGTTTTGGCCCCAAATCACTTCAAATGCTTCCCAAACTTTATTTATCTGCAAAATAACAATAAAACACATAAAAACGCTCACAAAACTCAAGAAACTATACAAAATATTAGGTTAAATGAGTGGGAAATAGTGATATAAATACCACTCATCAACAAATGGAACATTTAATACTGCTGAAATAATTACTCTACAAATGAAAAAGAATTATTAGCCATAGTTCGTGGTATTAGAAAGTTTACTCTTTTTCTTTTGCCAAAAGAATTTACTGTTGAAACAGATTATACTCAAGTTAAAGGATTAATCTTCAATAAGTTGCCACAAGAACCTCAATTTCGTAGGTTACAAAGATGGCATGTTATATTAAGTTTTTATAACTTCAAAATTAATCATATAAAAGGATCTGATAATTTTTTGACTGATTATTTAAGCAGGGATCCAGAATTCCATGGAAGGTGAATTAATTAAAAGGTTAAATGAGATATATGATATGGCTACTTCAATCGACAAGGAGCAGAAACATGTTAAAGAAGAATTTGAAGCCGTTATTGAAATAAATCAGAGAGATATGAATATTCTTACCCAGAAGATGGGATCAATTACTAATCAGAATAAAAAATTGTTTGATTCTATTGATGAATTTGGAAGGGAGTTTGAATCTTATATAAATGATGTGGCAAGTCCTCCGACCACGCCATTAAGAGAAAATCTCAACAGAGATATGAATGTACAAACTCCACAGAAGTTTGAAAAAGGAGAAGGGAGTAAATCCCTTGTTATTTCCGGCGACTTACAGCCTAAAGTAAGTATTGAAAATCCTCAAACCTCAACACCTCCTTCTGGTGTAAAAATTCAAGCTGAAGAGACAAGCTTTTGTCCAAATTATTCTGGACAAAAGGTTTATTATGTTGGTGGATCAAGTAGTACTGCTACAAAAATTTTTGAATTTCAGAGAAAAAAGCAGGTTACCTTTTTCGTTGGTGAACCTATTTTACACTCTTGGGAAAAAAAGTATGCAGAATTTGCTAAAACTGTTTATGAACTAAATCAAGGGCATACTTTCCTTAAAATGATTGAAAAAAGGGAGCATTTATCCAAGAATTACTTGTATTCCTGAAGCCTCACCAGGCTTTGTCAAAAAACTTGCAAATTATGGATTTTTGGATAGACTTTATCCATCAAAGAACTTAAAAGAAATTGAAGAATTTGACACAGATTTTAAAAGAGTCATAAAAATTTTTGCTCAAGATGAGAGTATTTGTCTTCGATTTTATTCAATCAGTCCTGAGTTAGAAGGTTAAACCATTTTTGAAACCTTTCATCTCATAACTATGGGATTTGCAACAAGCACCCAATTGAGGGCATCAGATCATAAATTCCAGGAGCCTTTCATCAACAAGAAATGGATCCAATATAGAAGAGCCTTGGGCATCAAAGTGATAAATAAACTTCTAGAAGATTTCTACCTTCGAGGTTTTGAAGCACATGAAGAAGGAAGAAATTGGATGATAGTCATGCAAATGGAAGATGGACATAAATCAAAAAAGATTTATGATAAATTGATTCAAGGAAACCTGGACCAGTGGCCCGGAAGCCCAGAAACGGTTCAAGAAGTCTGTCGACTCATGAAACACCAGCATCAGGCCCCATATATTGTGGCCCATGCAATAAGATAATGTAAAGCTTTAAAGGAGGATGTGACCCAAGTGGTATCAAAAGAAGAGATGTGACTCCACAGAGTAATGATCAAAGTGCTTAGCACATCAATTGTACCTGTCTACTTTTGTCAGCCATTTAAACCATCGGCACCACAAAGTAAAGACACGTATCAAGCTTTCAATTTTCAAAGCGTCGGCACCATGAAACTTCGCCACGCGTCCTTACTTTTAAAGAAAGGCATATGATAAAATGCCTATATAAGCAAGAAGCAAATGAGAAGAAGGCATCAGTTATTTTGAGTTTTCTTTTAGAATTCCAAAACACTTGTCTTCATGAATTCTCTGTAAACCTTTAGGGAGTAAGGAAAGCTTCCATCTATAGGAAGTTTTGCTTATATTGTATTATAAATAAATATCAATAAAATAATGTTTTTATCTTAAATCTCTTTCAAATCCAAATATATTGAGAATCAATATCCACAAGAACACTGTGAGCCATCGTCTTGGATGTAAGATGCCATGAAGCCGTAGAGGCATAAGGCTAGAAGATTATAAAAGACAATCGGCGAAGGTCACCTCAAAGGGATATTAATTCAAAATTGCTTGGAAAACGGAAGCGAGGTAAGGCCCAAAAACATTATCTTGTTGAATATTGTTCTATAATACATCTGATAAGCATGATTTTCTATTCATGAAAGTTAGTACTGAAACCATTTTCATAATCATGATATTCTTGCAATTTAAGATTATTTTTCTTAATATTTTTCGAGTTAAAATTGACATTAATTTAAATCCAATAAAAGAAAAAATAATAAATTGTGTTAAATCATGCTTTGAATGTTTGTATAAACTGATCCCGTCTAGTATAAAAAACCATCCGTACAATTTGAAATAATAAATTGTGTTAAATCATGCTTTGAATGTTTGTATAAACTGGTCCCGTCCAGTATAAAAAACCATCCGTACAATTTGGGGTCCATTAATTCAATTTTTGCATATTCCTTTTGAATATCCCATTTTTCAATTGGATTTTCCCCATAGTTTTCGGGTATTGCCTTTTTAACATCTTCAATAGTTAAATGTGACTCTTCAATACAATGAACATATTTTTTAATTCTCTTACAATTGTAGCTTAAAGTCTTTATTTCTAAGCGTATCCATATTAATTCATCACCACGTTGGGCTGGCTGAACTCTGAAAGGTTTAAATTCTCGAGGAAGTTTTACTAAATATCCACAAAGGGTTTTTAAAGTAATCATATATATTGTTTGTCCATATTGAGCAAATTGTTGTACAAAATCATTTCCTAGGAGTATGGCTACCTCTAGACTATCATAAGCGTATGCACGCTTAATTGTAATAATTTTACTTCTTAATAAAATTGGTAAATTATTATTAAACTGTTCAATACTGGAATTTTCAGTGATTCCTTTTATGGTAATTGGTTTTTCCATTGAAATCCATCCTTTCCAGAGGAAAGACTTGATTAATGTAATTTCTGATCGTGTGTCAATTAATGCACAAGTTGTAACATTTATTTCTATAAATCCAACTTGGATATACACAGATAAATGAAATTTTATTTCATTAGGCATCTCTTATTTTTGGATAGAATATTTTATTTTCATTTATTGTAAATTCAAAACCTTCCCTGATTATTTTATAATCATCTAAAGATTCTAAAAATGAATTTCCTAAAAGAATATTAAATATACCTCCTTCCATTTCACTATCAATATAGCATGGTACTATGATTTCATGATTTTCTAAGATTATAGGGACATTAGCTATTTGATTACATTTAAAAATTGTTCCGTCAAAATTCTTGTATTCATATGGTTCTACAGTTTCAGATTTTAAATTGTGGTTTTTATCTTTGACAATATGACAATTGCTGGCTCCAATATCAATTAGTATATAGGGTCCTCTGACTCCTTCAATTCCATTAAAATATTCTCCATTTATACGGAGCGTTGGTGCATTTCTTTTAATATCTATATAACTCATGCTTCTTTTTTGAGTTTTTCCTTTTGAATTTTGATTTCTTATTGTATCAAAGCTTTTTCTTCTTGATACAACAAGTTCATTATTTTCAAATTTTATAGGAATTTGTTCTTCATGAGAACTGTTTCCTTCTTCTAACATTAGTAGTGGGATTATTATAATTATAATTATTATTATTATTATTATTATTATTATTATTATTATTATTATTATTATTATTATTATTATTATTATTATTATTATTATCATTAGTAGTGGGATTATTATAATTATTATTATAACTGTTTCCTAAGTAAAGCTTGACATTTAGGGCCTGTTTGTTTTTAGGGACTTTTTATTAGAAAACTCAAAAGTGAAATGTTATTAAAAAGTATTAATTCATTAAAAAAAGATTAAGAGTTAATTTCAATTTGGTAAGAGTCGGGAAGGAAATTAAAATTTATCAAGTCAAATTTAACAATAAGTGCTTCAACTTCAAATTGAAAAAAAAAAAAATTGTTTTCTTAATTTTTAATTTAAAATAGATATTTCTCAGATTATATAGTGTTTCATACAAAATTATATAATATTAATTTACAAATCATAAGTTTTAAAATAAGTGCGATGAGCGATATGCGATATGTTTCGATGAACAAATGGTAAAAAAATCCTTAAAATTGATGATTTCAAACTAATATTTTTTTTAAATACTTATATCTTTTTCATAAACTCAAAACGACAATTTATAAAATTCTACATATACTTAATACATACACAACTTTCATTAACAAACCCCTCTTAAATTCAGACTTTCGCAAAGTCAAAATTAGTCTCAAATTCGTTGTATCCTTTGATTAAAATATGGCTGCACTTTTTTTTTTCTTAGAACCACAATATGACTATCATTTGACTGACTTATAATTTAGTCATGGGTATATCTTGACACATTATAACTGTGTCTTTTTTCACCTATAATTACCCAATGATTGTAAATTAGATGTGTGGCTGAATGCATATATATATTTTTTTATTCATAGTCACAATAAACTTATTAAAATCTAAATAAAATAATTTATTAAAATCTTTGAGAACCATGATGAAATTAAAACAATCTATGGATAATAAAATCATATCACATAGTCAATTAAAATCTTAAATAAATATTAATGAATTTTTAATTCAATAATGGGAACAATCAAAACAACATACATTATGGAATGCTCATATATTCGAATTATGATAATATTCCTTTTATATTTTAATTTTCTTGTATAATATGGCTTTTTAGCCATATTTAATAATAAAAGTGAATTTACATTCTCTAAATTAAAAAATAAAAAATAAAACCAGGGCACTCTATATGTCTCGGGATGTAATAACGAGGTTGTGATTGTACACGTAGCCATTCCACTTAGCCATCACCACAGTTACAGCTACACCCACCCTCTACCACCGCTAACACCACCAGCCATGTAACATCCCGCCTAGGCCAGGATGCCCCCGGTAGGAGACAGGAAACCCATCTCCATAAGCCTCTGATTCTGACGAAATTTCGGCATGATGTATGCAGAACATCATGCAACCTGGCTTATAACCAGCACCATGAGACAACCTGCTTATGCAACTCGACACATATGCAACCATAATCAAGGCCTCAGGCCTGAACTCAATAGCAATATATAAATACTTGGCCTCCGGTCAGAACTCGAAATAAAACTATACTATTACATAACCTTTACAAATGAGATATAAATACAAAAACATGAACAAAGGTCGTGAGGACCCATAACTCAACCCATGACTCAAATTCACTCTTGACTGCAATTGGGGGCGATCCACTGTTTTCAAAGTCTTCACCAAAAACCTGCTGGCTCAGTATGGCTGTTACTGACCTGCAAAACTAACAAACTGATATGGTGTGAGTCATAATGACTCAGTAAATAATTATAAATTCTGAACTAGCTGTACAATTCTTATCCATTACAGAGACACATTACTCTTTCATCCATCCTTTTATCTGATCATACACATACGTTAATTTCTATTTAGCATTTACATTAACAAGCATTTATCACGTGTCAAGTTTCTATATCAACAACAACCTTACCAAAACTCTCCATGATTTTACTGTGCTACTTAACTATCCTTCAACCATCTTATTCATTCTTTGTCCGTTAGGTTGGAACTCTTATTATAGTTATCTTTCTCTTATTTCATTGAAATATCATCAATCTTTATCATGTAATATAATTTAGAAGATACTTCTTGAAAACCTTTTCTAGAAGACTGTTTTCTGAAAACTGTTTTCTGAAACTCTTTCTGAAAGTTTATTTATAAAACTAGACTTACTGAAAACATCCTTTAAATCTCTAGTTTCTGAAAACTGTCTCAAAAACCTGTTTTCTGAAAACTGTTTACTAAAAACTGAGTTCTGAAATATGGATACAGAAAATCTGAAAACTTTATACTGGAGCTCTGAAAATTTAAAAAAAAAAACTATTTATATAAAAAACTTATTTCTGAAAATTGTATACTGAAAAACTGAAAATACTCGATGCCCAGGACAACGACTCAACTGGCAGCATCGCTGAAATCTAATAGTACTAGATGCCCAGGACAACAACTCAACTGGTAGCATCTCTGAGGCTGGTGGTGCCCTACGTCCAGGACAACAACTCAACTGGCAACGTCGAGCTCTACACCTAGGACAAAAACTCAACTGGCACTGTAGCCACCACTAAGGACCAGGTATACGATCCTAAGCCGCCATCCTGGCCCCACATGTGCACATGTTCTCTGTAACCGTCAATTCCAACTGTAATAGTTACATATTGGAGTGAGGTTGTACCTCATGCCCCGAAAACATGAAACTGCAAATAAACTTTTAAAAACTTAAATCAAATCCCAAACTGTAAAGAACATCTTTGTCAAAACATTTGAAACTAGTCTTTGTAATACTTTGAAACTTAAAACACTTTTTTTTTTTGCTTTAACTTAACTTCTGAAAACCATAACATGTAGGTATGCATATGCATTTCTCATGCTTCTTCATACTCTAGCCATGATTTCCTATATATATATATATATATATACTTGCATACATATATGTAAATACATTCATATTTTATCTCTATTGAATTCTGAAATGTATCTCAGACTAGTATGCATATAAACATGACATGCCTTTCATAAACACTGTTACTTATACTAATATACTCATACTTCCTCATATTCATCACAGCATAATTTCATTCACATTCTTTTATACTACTCAGATTCATAACCTACTTTATCAGGCAACCCTCTATACACATATACGCATACACACACGTATCTAAATATCCAACTATACTTATAAAATAAAGACATATATATTTCATTCTTTACAAGCATCCATCATGCAAACTTAAATTAACATATTTTAGCATTTCATCTATGATACCATATCATAACCTTTTACATTTTACCTTTATCTTTGCTATATCGGTTAATGGCTATACTTATTAGTAAATATACACATTCGTTCAATTCCCATTTTCCTTATCAAGAAAGTATACTTATAAATCGCACTCGCCATTACATCCTTTAAGCTTTAAACCCATTCCCTAGGGTGTAGTTTCTACAACCCCCAAACACAAGTCTCATTATATCATATTTATAAACATCTGTTCACGGTTTATGTATATGCATATACTTGTCATTTTTTATACTTTTCAATCTTAGGTTTGCTGATTTCTTACTACTTACATACTCATACATATGTATATATATATATATATATATATTTATATCCGGTTTCATGTTTACACATATATCTATAAAGTTTATTTATTATTTAAATCCAGTCAAAATACATCACAAGTAATCATCGCATGGATTACTTACCTGGCTAGGCGATCACTCGTAATCTTGGTCCGATCTGTCAAAACAAATCATAAAACAAAATCAGAACCGCTATTTGCGGAACTTTCAACTAATCTATACTAAACTAAGAACTTCCTCGGAATACACAAATCCTCTCTGATTCTACCGTTCAAACTTTATTACTCAAATATATGCTCATATACTATTCTAAACAAACTAGATAACTCAGATTCTCACTTTACGCGTTTGCGGCAAAACTTGCGGAAAAGTGTCCGTAAACGCTACGGAAGAGTCTCGAACCCTCAGAACTAACCCAGAATTACTTAATTACCCTCGCAATACTTTATTTATACCTTAACCATGATTACGGTCATCTACGCTCAGTCGCGCGAGAAACTCCGTTTTACCGGAAACTCGCTAATTCAACCGGATCGATCAAATTTAATCCGTTTCTCCCCGGATTCTACCGCATTTATCATTTTAACATATTAAAACACATCCAATTCATTTCATGCTAATTCGTTAAACTACGAAATACTAGAAACATCCGAATATAAAACTGTAAACTTTAAAATAACAAATTCTAAACAGAGAGTCGTACCGAAATTCCGAGGCCATATTCGGACTCCCATCGGCCATACGAACGCGCTGGTGTAGGCATTGCGTTTTCGCATGTGAAACCCGATGATGAGCCTCATTTGGAGGCACTACCTTTTGAGTCACGGAAGCCGCGGGAAACGGATATCGGAAGGGGAAATTCAGAACAAATAAGCTCACTGTCTTCGTTATTGCTGCGTTCGTTACTTCGTTCGAACGGGAAACAGATTGCGGGCGTTCGTGTCACGTTCGAGTAAGCGTTCGAACGGTGTCGGTAATTCTGGTTTTGCTGCTAGCCTCACGCCCAGCCCATTTAGCTCCCCAAGGCCCATAAAACACATCCCAAATTAAATAAATAAATATTAATTAAATATTAAACATTAAAATAAAACATTTAAATCATTTACCAATTAAATAAAACATAAAATAAAATCATGCCTAATATAAATGAATCAAATATATTATATACTAAAACAAAAAATAAGATTTGCCTAATTAAAATCAATCTTAACCAATTAAAGCCAATCATATATTTGACTTCCTAATTCAATAAGATATCCACCAATTTAAAAGTATTGACTTCCTAATCTAAACCAAATTTGTCCCCCCTCAATCTTTGACTTTCCTTGCTAAACACTAAATCATATCCTAATTTAATGCACAAATCCCTTCCCTTATAAACCCTAGCCATTCTCTATATAAACAACCCCTAACCAAGGCCATCCTCTCCTTCACACAACACAATTCACACCCAAGCTCTCTCGAAATTTCTCTAAACTCTCTCTACACACCCAAAACACATCCAAGAGAAAACACTTCATACACACACAAAAAGAAAACAAAGAAACCACCACAAGACCACCCTCCATAGCCGAACCCAAACTCACCCATAGCCGAATTCTAAAACACGCCAAAACAACCTCTTAGATTACCTT